>JBAIAC010000161.1:2500-5000 GCA_037349315.1 Chelydra serpentina | reverse complement strand
GGGTTAGGGTTACAGCTAGGGTTAGGGTTAGGGTTAGGGTTAGGGTTAGGGTTAGGGTTAAAGCTAGGGTCAGGGTTAGGGTTAGGGTTACAGCTATGGTTAGGGTTAGGGTTAGGGTTAGAGCTAGGGTTAGGGTTAGGGTTAGGGTTAGGGTTAGGGTTACAGCTAGGGTTAGGGTTAGGGTTAGGGTTAGGGTTAGGGTTAGGGTTAGGGTTACAGCTAGGGTTAGGGTTAGGGTTAGGGTTAGGGTTAGTGTTAGGGTTAGGGTTAGGGTTACAGCTAGGGTTAGGGTTAGGGTTAGGGTTAGGGTTAGGGTTACAGCTAGGGTTAGGGTTAGGGTTAGGGTTAGGGTTAGGGTTAGGGTTACAGCTAGGGTTAGGGTTAGGGTTAGGGTTAGGGTTAGGGTTAGGGTTACAGCTAGGGTTAGGGTTAGGGTTAGGGTTAGGGTTAGGGTTAGGGTTACAGCTAGGGTTAGGGTTAGGGTTAGGGTTAGGGTTAGAGCTAGGGTTAGGGTTAGGGTTAGGGTTACAGCTAGGGTTAGGGTTAGGGTTAGGGTTAGGGTTAGGGTTAGGGTTAGGTTTACAGCTAGGGTTAGGGTTAGGGTTAGGGTTAGGGTTACAGCTAGGGTTAGGGTTAGGTTTAGGGATAGGGTTAGGGTTAGGGTTAGGGTTAGGGTTAGGGTTAGGGTTAGGGTTAGAGCTTGGGTTAGGGTTATGGTTAGGGTTAGGGTTAGGGTTAGGGTTAGGGTTACAGCTAGGGTTAGGGTTAGGGTTACAGCTAGGGTTAGGGTTAGGGTTAGGGTTAGGGTTAGGGTTAGGGTTAGGGTTAGGGTTAAAGCTAGGGTCAGGGTTAGGGCTAGGGTTACAGCTAGGGTTAGGGTTAGGCTTAGAGCTAGGGTTAGGGTTAGGGTTAGGGTTAGGGTGAGGGTTAGGGTTAGGGTTACAGCTAGGGTTAGGGTTAGGGTTAGGGTTAGGGTTACAGCTAGGGTTAGGGTTAGGGTTAGGGTTAGGGTTAGGGTTAGGGTTACAGCTAGGGTTAGGGTTAGGGTTAGGGTTAGGGTTAGGGTTAGGGTTACGGTTACAGCTAGGGTTAGGGTTAGGGTTAGGGCTAGGGTTAGGGTTAGGGTTAGGGTTAGGGTTACAGCTAGGGTTAGGGTTAGGGTTAGGGTTAGGGTTACAGCTAGGGTTAGGGTTAGGGTGAGGGTTAGGGTTAGTGTTAGGGTTACAGCTAGGGTTAGGGTTAGGGTTAGGGTTAGGGTTAGGGTTAGGATTAGGGTTAGGGTTACAGCTAGGGTTAGGGTTAGGGTTAGGGTTAGGGTTAGGGTTAGAGTTACAGCTAGGGTTAGGGTTCGGGTTAGGGTTAGGGTTAGGGTTAGGGTTAGGGTTACAGCTAGGGTTAGGGTTAGGGTTAGGGTTAGAGCTAGGGTTAGGGTTAGGGTTAGGGTTAGGGTTAGGGTTACAGCTAGGGTTAGGGTTAGGGTTAGGGTTAGGGTTAGGGTTAGGGTTACAGCTAGGGTTAGGGTTAGGGTTAGGGTTAGGGTTAGGGTTACAGCTAGGGTTAGGGTTAGGGTTAGGGTTAGGGTTAGGGTTACAGCTAGGGTTAGGGTTAGGGTTAGGGTTAGGGTTACAGCTAGGGTTAGGGTTAGGGTTAGGGTTAGGGTTAGGGTTAGGGTTAGGGTTAGGGTTAGGGTTAGGGTTAGGGTTAGAGCTTGGGTTAGGGTTATGGTAAGGGTTAGGGTTAGGGTTAGGGTTAGGGTTACAGCTAGGATTAGGGTTAGGGTTACAGCTAGGGTTAGGGTTAGGGTTAGGGTTAGGGTTAGGGTTAGGGTTAGGGTTAAAGCTAGGGTCAGGGTTAGGGTTAGGGTTACACCTAGGGTTAGGGTTAGGGTTAGGGTTAGAGCTAGGCTTAGGGTTAGGGTTAGGGTTAGGGTTAGGGTTACAGCTAGGGTTAGGGTTAGGGTTAGGGTTAGGGTTAGGGTTAGGGTTAGGGTTACAGCTAGGGTTAGGGTTAGGGTTAGGGTTAGGGTTAGTGTTAGGGTTAGGGTTAGGGTTACAGCTAGGGTTAGGGTTAGGGTTAGGGTTAGGGTTAGGGTTACAGCTAGGGTTAGGGTTAGGGTTAGGGTTAGGGTTAGGGTTAGGGTTACAGCTAGGGTTAGGGTTAGGGTTAGGGTTAGGGTTAGGGTTAGGGTTACAGCTAGGGTTAGGGTTAGGGTTAGGGTTAGGGTTAGGGTTAGGGTTACAGCTAGGGTTAGGGTTAGGGTTAGGGTTAGGGTTAGAGCTAGGGTTAGGGTTAGGGTTAGGGTTACAGCTAGGGTTAGGGTTAGGGTTAGGGTTAGGGTTAGGGTTAGGGTTAGGGTTACAGCTGGGTTAGGGTTAGGGTTAGGGTTAGAGCTAGGGTTAGGGTTAGGGTTAGGGTTAGGGTTAGGGTTAGGGTTACAGCTAGGGTTAGGGTTAGGGTTAGGGTTAGGGTTAGGGTTAGGGTTAGGGTTACAGCTAGGGTT